>OU426893.1:0-5000 GCA_911387775.1 Thymelicus sylvestris | reverse complement strand
TTAGGTTAGGTTAGGTTAGGTTAGGTTAGGTTAGGTTAGGTTAGGTTAGGTTAGGTTAGGTTAGGTTAGGTTAGGTCAGGTGAGGTTAGGTTAGGTTAGGTTAGGTTAGGTTAGGTTAGGTTAGGTTAGGTTAGGTTAGGTTAGGTTAGGTTAGGTTAGGTTAGGTTAGGTTAGGTTAGGTTAGGTTAGGTTAGGTTAGGTTAGGTTAGGTTAGGTTAGGTTAGGTTAGGTTAGGTTAGGTTAGGTTAGGTTAGGTTAGGTTAGGTTAGGTTAGGTTAGGTTAGGTTAGGTTAGGTTAGGTTAGGTTAGGTTAGGTTAGGTTAGGTTAGGTTAGGTTAGGTTAGGTTAGGTTAGGTTAGGTTAGGTTAGGTTAGGTTAGGTTAGGTTAGGTTAGGTTAGGTTAGGTTAGGTTAGGTTAGGTTAGGTTAGGTTAGGTTAGGTTAGGTTAGGTTAGGTTAGGTTAGGTTAGGTTAGGTTAGGTTAGGTTAGGTTAGGTTAGGTTAGGTTAGGATAGGTTAGGTTAGGTTAGGTTAGGTTAGGTTAGGTTAGGTTAGGTTAGGTTAGGTTAGGTTAGGTTAGGTTAGGTTAGGTTAGGTTAGGTTAGGTTAGGTTAGGTTAGGTTAGGTTAGGTTAGGTTAGGTTAGGTTAGGTTAGGTTAGGTTAGGTTAGGTTAGGTTAGGTTAGGTTAGGTTAGGTTAGGTTAGGTTAGGTTAGGTTAGGTTAGGTTAGGTTAGGTTAGGTTAGGTTAGGTTAGGTTAGGTTAGGTTAGGTTAGGTTAGGTTAGGTTAGGTTAGGTTAGGTTAGGTTAGGTTAGGTTAGGTTAGGTTAGGTTAGGTTAGGTTAGGTTAGGTTAGGTTAGGTTAGGTTAGGTTAGGTTAGGTTAGGTTAGGTTAGGTTAGGTTAGGTTAGGTTAGGTTAGGTTAGGTTAGGTTAGGTTAGGTTAGGTTAGGTTAGGTTAGGTTAGGTTAGGTTAGGTCAGGTTAGGTTAGGTTAGGTTAGGTTAGGTTAGGTTAGGTTAGGTTAGGTTAGGTTAGGTTAGGTTAGGTTAGGTTAGGTTAGGTTAGGTTAGGTTAGGTTAGGTTAGGTTAGGTTAGGTTAGGTTAGGTTAGGTTAGGTTAGGTTAGGTTAGGTTAGGTTAGGTTAGGTTAGGTTAGGTTAGGTTAGGTTAGGTTAGGTTAGGTTAGGTTAGGTTAGGTTAGGTTACGTTAGGTTAGGTTAGGTTAGGTTAGGTTAGGTTAGGTTAGGTTAGGTTAGGTTAGGTTAGGTTAGGTTAGGTTAGGTTAGGTTAGGTTAGGTTAGGTTAGGTTAGGTTAGGTTAGGTTAGGTTAGGTTAGGTTAGGTTAGGTTAGGTTAGGTTAGGTTAGGTTAGGTTAGGTTAGGTTAGGTTAGGTTAGGTTAGGTTAGGTTAGGTTAGGTTAGGTTAGGTTAGGTTAGGTTAGGTTAGGTTAGGTTAGGTTAGGTTAGGTTAGGTTAGGTTAGGTTAGGTTAGGTTAGGTTAGGTTAGGTTAGGTTAGGTTAGGTTAGGTTAGGTTAGGTTAGGTTAGGTTAGGTTAGGTTAGGTTAGGTTAGGTTAGGTTAGGTTAGGTTAGGTTAGGTTAGGTTAGGTTAGGTTAGGTTAGGTTAGGTTAGGTTAGGTTAGGTTAGGTTAGGTTAGGTTAGGTTAGGTTAGGTTAGGTTAGGTTAGGTTAGGTTAGGTTAGGTTAGGTTAGGTTAGGTTAGGTTAGGTTAGGTTAGGTTAGGTTAGGTTAGGTTAGGTTAGGTTAGGTTAGGTTAGGTTAGGTTAGGTTAGGTTAGGTTAGGTTAGGTTAGGTTAGGTTAGGTTAGGTTAGGTTAGGTTAGGTTAGGTTAGGTTAGGTTAGGTTAGGTTAGGTTAGGTTAGGTTAGGTTAGGTTAGGTTAGGTTAGGTTAGGTTAGGTTAGGTTAGGTTAGGTTAGGTTAGGTTAGGTTAGGTTAGGTTAGGTTAGGTTAGGTTAGGTTAGGTTAGATTAGGTTAGGTTAGGTTAGGTTAGGTTAGGTTAGGTTAGGTTAGGTTAGGTTAGGTTAGGTTAGGTTAGGTTAGGTTAGGTTAGGTTAGGTTAGGTTAGGTTAGGTTAGGTTAGGTTAGGTTAGGTTAGGTTAGGTTAGGTTAGGTTAGGTTAGGTTAGGTTAGGTTAGGTTAGGTTAGGTTAGGTTAGGTTAGGTTAGGTTAGGTTAGGTTAGGTTAGGTTAGGTTAGGTTAGGTTAGGTTAGGTTAGGTTAGGTTAGGTTAGGTTAGGTTAGGTTAGGTTAGGTTAGGTTAGGTTAGGTTAGGTTAGGTTAGGTTAGGTTAGGTTAGGTTAGGTTAGGTTAGGTTAGGTTAGGTTAGGTTAGGTTAGGTTAGGTTAGGTTAGGTTAGGTTAGGTTAGGTTAGGTTAGGTTAGGTTAGGTTAGGTTAGGTTAGGTTAGGTTAGGTTAGGTTAGGTTAGGTTAGGTTAGGTTAGGTTAGGTTAGGTTAGGTTAGGTTAGGTTAGGTTAGGTTAGGTTAGGTTAGGTTAGGTTAGGTTAGGTTAGGTTAGGTTAGGTTAGGTTAGGTTAGGTTAGGTTAGGTTAGGTTAGGTTAGGTTAGGTTAGGTTAGGTTAGGTTAGGTTAGGTTAGGTTAGGTTAGGTTAGGTTAGGTTAGGTTAGGTTAGGTTAGGTTAGGTTAGGTTAGGTTAGGTTAGGTTAGGTTAGGTTAGGTTAGGTTAGGTTAGGTTAGGTTAGGTTAGGTTAGGTTAGGTTAGGTTAGGTTAGGTTAGGTTAGGTTAGGTTAGGTTAGGTTAGGTTAGGTTAGGTTAGGTTAGGTTAGGTTAGGTTAGGTTAGGTTAGGTTAGGTTAGGTTAGGTTAGGTTAGGTTAGGTTAGGTTAGGTTAGGTTAGGTTAGGTTAGGTTAGGTTAGGTTAGGTTAGGTTAGGTTAGGTTAGGTTAGGTTAGGTTAGGTTAGGTTAGGTTAGGTTAGGTTAGGTTAGGTTAGGTTAGGTTAGGTTAGGTTAGGTTAGGTTAGGTTAGGTTAGGTTAGGTTAGGTTAGGTTAGGTTAGGTTAGGTTAGGTTAGGTTAGGTTAGGTTAGGTTAGGTTAGGTTAGGTTAGGTTAGGTTAGGTTAGGTTAGGTTAGGTTAGGTTAGGTTAGGTTAGGTTAGGTTAGGTTAGGTTAGGTTAGGTTAGGTTAGGTTAGGTTAGGTTAGGTTAGGTTAGGTTAGGTTAGGTTAGGTTAGGTTAGGTTAGGTTAGGTTAGGTTAGGTTAGGTTAGGTTAGGTTAGGTTAGGTTAGGTTAGGTTAGGTTAGGTTAGGTTAGGTTAGGTTAGGTTAGGTTAGGTTAGGTTAGGTTAGGTTAGGTTAGGTTAGGTTAGGTTAGGTTAGGTTAGGTTAGGTTAGGTTAGGTTAGGTTAGGTTAGGTTAGGTTAGGTTAGGTTAGGTTAGGTTAGGTTAGGTTAGGTTAGGTTAGGTTAGGTTAGGTTAGGTTAGGTTAGGTTAGGTTAGGTTAGGTTAGGTTAGGTTAGGTTAGGTTAGGTTAGGTTAGGTTAGGTTAGGTTAGGTTAGGTTAGGTTAGGTTAGGTTAGGTTAGGTTAGGTTAGGTTAGGTTAGGTTAGGTTAGGTTAGGTTAGGTTAGGTTAGGTTAGGTTAGGTTAGGTTAGGTTAGGTTAGGTTAGGTTAGGTTAGGTTAGGTTAGGTTAGGTTAGGTTAGGTTAGGTTAGGTTAGGTTAGGTTAGGTTAGGTTAGGTTAGGTTAGGTTAGGTTAGGTTAGGTTAGGTTAGGTTAGGTTAGGTTAGGTTAGGTTAGGTTAGGTTAGGTTAGGTTAGGTTAGGTTAGGTTAGGTTAGGTTAGGTTAGGTTAGGTTAGGTTAGGTTAGGTTAGGTTAGGTTAGGTTAGGTTAGGTTAGGTTAGGTTAGGTTAGGTTAGGTTAGGTTAGGTTAGGTTAGGTTAGGTTAGGTTAGGTTAGGTTAGGTTAGGTTAGGTTAGGTTAGGTTAGGTTAGGTTAGGTTAGGTTAGGTTAGGTTAGGTTAGGTTAGGTTAGGTTAGGTTAGGTTAGGTTAGGTTAGGTTAGGTTAGGTTAGGTTAGGTTAGGTTAGGTTAGGTTAGGTTAGGTTAGGTTAGGTTAGGTTAGGTTAGGTTAGGTTAGGTTAGGTTAGGTTAGGTTAGGTTAGGTTAGGTTAGGTTAGGTTAGGTTAGGTTAGGTTAGGTTAGGTTAGGTTAGGTTAGGTTAGGTTAGGTTAGGTTAGGTTAGGTTAGGTTAGGTTAGGTTAGGTTAGGTTAGGTTAGGTTAGGTTAGGTTAGGTTAGGTTAGGTTAGGTTAGGTTAGGTTAGGTTAGGTTAGGTTAGGTTAGGTTAGGTTAGGTTAGGTTAGGTTAGGTTAGGTTAGGTTAGGTTAGGTTAGGTTAGGTTAGGTTAGGTTAGGTTAGGTTAGGTTAGGTTAGGTTAGGTTAGGTTAGGTTAGGTTAGGTTAGGTTAGGTTAGGTTAGGTTAGGTTAGGTTAGGTTAGGTTAGGTTAGGTTAGGTTAGGTTAGGTTAGGTTAGGTTAGGTTAGGTTAGGTTAGGTTAGGTTAGGTTAGGTTAGGTTAGGTTAGGTTAGGTTAGGTTAGGTTAGGTTAGGTTAGGTTAGGTTAGGTTAGGTTAGGTTAGGTTAGGTTAGGTTAGGTTAGGTTAGGTTAGGTTAGGTTAGGTTAGGTTAGGTTAGGTTAGGTTAGGTTAGGTTAGGTTAGGTTAGGTTAGGTTAGGTTAGGTTAGGTTAGGTTAGGTTAGGTTAGGTTAGGTTAGGTTAGGTTAGGTTAGGTTAGGTTAGGTTAGGTTAGGTTAGGTTAGGTTAGGTTAGGTTAGGTTAGGTTAGGTTAGGTTAGGTTAGGTTAGGTTAGGTTAGGTTAGGTTAGGTTAGGTTAGGTTAGGTTAGGTTAGGTTAGGTTAGGTTAGGTTAGGTTAGGTTAGGTTAGGTTAGGTTAGGTTAGGTTAGGTTAGGTTAGGTTAGGTTAGGTTAGGTTAGGTTAGGTTAGGTTAGGTTAGGTTAGGTTAGG
>OU426892.1:18492528-18496070 GCA_911387775.1 Thymelicus sylvestris | reverse complement strand
ACCTAACCTAACCTAACCTAACCTAACCTAACCTAACCTAACCTAACCTAACCTAACCTAACCTAACCTAACCTAACCTAACCTAACCTAACCTAACCTAACCTAACCTAACCTAACCTAACCTAACCTAACCTAACCTAACCTAACCTAACCTAACCTAACCTAACCTAACCTAACCTAACCTAACCTAACCTAACCTAACCTAACCTAACCTAACCTAACCTAACCTAACCTAACCTAACCTAACCTAACCTAACCTAACCTAACCTAACCTAACCTAACCTAACCTAACCTAACCTAACCTAACCTAACCTAACCTAACCTAACCTAACCTAACCTAACCTAACCTAACCTAACCTAACCTAACCTAACCTAACCTAACCTAACCTAACCTAACCTAACCTAACCTAACCTAACCTAACCTAACCTAACCTAACCTAACCTAACCTAACCTAACCTAACCTAACCTAACCTAACCTAACCTAACCTAACCTAACCTAACCTAACCTAACCTAACCTAACCTAACCTAACCTAACCTAACCTAACCTAACCTAACCTAACCTAACCTAACCTAACCTAACCTAACCTAACCTAACCTAACCTAACCTAACCTAACCTAACCTAACCTAACCTAACCTAACCTAACCTAACCTAACCTAACCTAACCTAACCTAACCTAACCTAACCTAACCTAACCTAACCTAACCTAACCTAACCTAACCTAACCTAACCTAACCTAACCTAACCTAACCTAACCTAACCTAACCTAACCTAACCTAACCTAACCTAACCTAACCTAACCTAACCTAACCTAACCTAACCTAACCTAACCTAACCTAACCTAACCTAACCTAACCTAACCTAACCTAACCTAACCTAACCTAACCTAACCTAACCTAACCTAACCTAACCTAACCTAACCTAACCTAACCTAACCTAACCTAACCTAACCTAACCTAACCTAACCTAACCTAACCTAACCTAACCTAACCTAACCTAACCTAACCTAACCTAACCTAACCTAACCTAACCTAACCTAACCTAACCTAACCTAACCTAACCTAACCTAACCTAACCTAACCTAACCTAACCTAGCCTAACCTAACCTAACCTAACCTAACCTAACCTAACCTAACCTAACCTAACCTAACCTAACCTAACCTAACCTAACCTAACCTAACCTAACCTAACCTAACCTAACCTAACCTAACCTAACCTAACCTAACCTAACCTAACCTAACCTAACCTAACCTAACCTAACCTAACCTAACCTAACCTAACCTAACCTAACCTAACCTAACCTAACCTAACCTAACCTAACCTAACCTAACCTAACCTAACCTAACCTAACCTAACCTAACCTAACCTAACCTAACCTAACCTAACCTAACCTAACCTAACCTAACCTAACCTAACCTAACCTAACCTAACCTAACCTAACCTAACCTAACCTAACCTAACCTAACCTAACCTAACCTAACCTAACCTAACCTAACCTAACCTAACCTAACCTAACCTAACCTAACCTAACCTAACCTAACCTAACCTAACCTAACCTAACCTAACCTAACCTAACCTAACCTAACCTAACCTAACCTAACCTAACCTAACCTAACCTAACCTAACCTAACCTAACCTAACCTAACCTAACCTAACCTAACCTAACCTAACCTAACCTAACCTAACCTAACCTAACCTAACCTAACCTAACCTAACCTAACCTAACCTAACCTAACCTAACCTAACCTAACCTAACCTAACCTAACCTAACCTAACCTAACCTAACCTAACCTAACCTAACCTAACCTAACCTAACCTAACCTAACCTAACCTAACCTAACCTAACCTAACCTAACCTAACCTAACCTAACCTAACCTAACCTAACCTAACCTAACCTAACCTAACCTAACCTAACCTAACCTAACCTAACCTAACCTAACCTAACCTAACCTCAACCTAACCTAACCTAACCTAACCTAACCTAACCTAACCTAACCTAACCTAACCTAACCTAACCTAACCTAACCTAACCTAACCTAACCTAACCTAACCTAACCTAACCTAACCTAACCTAACCTAACCTAACCTAACCTAACCTAACCTAACCTAACCTAACCTAACCTAACCTAACCTAACCTAACCTAACCTAACCTAACCTAACCTAACCTAACCTAACCTAACCTAACCTAACCTAACCTAACCTAACCTAACCTAACCTAACCTAACCTAACCTAACCTAACCTAACCTAACCTAACCTAACCTAACCTAACCTAACCTAACCTAACCTAACCTAACCTAACCTAACCTAACCTAACCTAACCTAACCTAACCTAACCTAACCTAACCTAACCTAACCTAACCTAACCTAACCTAACCTAACCTAACCTCACCTAACCTGACCTAACCTAACCTAACCTAACCTAACCTAACCTAACCTAACCTAACCTAACCTAACCTAACCTAACCTAACCTAACCTAACCTAACCTAACCTAACCTAACCTAACCTAACCTAACCTAACCTAACCTAACCTAACCTAACCTAACCTAACCTAACCTAACCTAACCTAACCTAACCTAACCTAACCTAACCTAACCTAACCTAACCTAACCTAACCTAACCTAACCTAACCTAACCTAACCTAACCTAACCTAACCTAACCTAACCTAACCTAACCTAACCTAACCTAACCTAACCTAACCTAACCTAACCTAACCTAACCTAACCTAACCTAACCTAACCTAACCTAACCTAACCTAACCTAACCTAACCTAACCTAACCTAACCTAACCTAACCTAACCTAACCTAACCTAACCTAACCTAACCTAACCTAACCTAACCTAACCTAACCTAACCTAACCTAACCTAACCTAACCTAACCTAACCTAACCTAACCTAACCTAACCTAACCTAACCTAACCTAACCTAACCTAACCTAACCTAACCTAACCTAACCTAACCTAACCTAACCTAACCTAACCTAACCTAACCTAACCTAACCTAACCTAACCTAACCTAACCTAACCTAACCTAACCTAACCTAACCTAACCTAACCTAACCTAACCTAACCTAACCTAACCTAACCTAACCTAACCTAACCTAACCTAACCTAACCTAACCTAACCTAACCTAACCTAACCTAACCTAACCTAACCTAACCTAACCTAACCTAACCTAACCTAACCTAACCTAACCTAACCTAACCTAACCTAACCTAACCTAACCTAACCTAACCTAACCTAACCTAACCTAACCTAACCTAACCTAACCTAACCTAACCTAACCTAACCTAACCTAACGTAACCTAACCTAACCTAACCTAACCTAACCTAACCTAACCTAACCTAACCTAACCTAACCTAACCTAACCTAACCTAACCTAACCTAACCTAACCTAACCTAACCTAACCTAACCTAACCTAACCTAACCTAACCTAACCTAACCTAACCTAACCTAACCTAACCTAACCTAACCTAACCTAACCTAACCTAACCTAACCTAACCTAACCTAACCTAACCTAACCTAACCTAACCTAA